>CAWUHX010000154.1:0-19845 GCA_963922205.1 Romanomermis culicivorax | reverse complement strand
CGGTCGATTTTTGGTGGAGCGAAAAATCGGCCGTCGGCGACGGCCGAAAAGAAGATGTCGAACGTTCGGCGAAACGAGTAGAAATTTTGACCCATATTCGTAATCTATTCGGAGGTCACGAACGTAAACCTGATGGTTGTTGTTGGTGGTGCGGAGTATTAAGGCAGAAAAATTTGGATTTACAATATTCGTTGGCTTTCGTCGACGAAACGCCGCGGTTGGCGTGCGAAATGTGTAGGAAAAAGTGTTTGGTAAGCGCTTTTTACAGCAATTATACGATGAATTCGGGTAACAATTTTTGTAATAATAATCGGAACATACTTTTGAAAGTATTTTAAGCTACTTGTAAACTTGTTGTAGTATGCGATCTATACTATATTTTTTAGTTATTACTGTATTTACTGTTACAGTATATCCATTCATCAATTTAACTTATATCAGAGGCAGAGGTCTCCAAGGTCAGATTTTTCAAGTAGGGGTAAAGTTGAAAATTTGCAAGGGTGGTGTAACTATAACTCCCCACTAATCACTTCATTTGTCTCAAAATTAGGCACCCAGTGATCAATTTTTAGAACTTTAAGCAGGGGTAATACAATACCCCCCTCATACCTCTCCCTATTGGGTTGTCTGATTCAGAGGTTATTTGAGTTATATTCTCAAATATTTAACAAGTGCGTAAGTTGTACTATTGTGAAAATCCTTAAAATCTGTAAATCGGTGAGAAAAAATAGAGTAAGAAGTAGTTCAGAAGTTAAAAATTTTAAATTCGTGATCATGAATATTCATATTAGGTTTTGAGACAGTCATGAAGTTCGAAAAAGTTTTTAAGAAACCAGAAATATTAGAATAGCACTAGAAAATAGTAAAGTCTATTGAAAACACACTTAAACAGCGAAAAAAGATAAAAATTCTACAACAGCAAACGCACAAGGAGCAGCAAAATACAAAATGATAAACGACAAGATGTAGGTAATAATATAATATAGATAAACGATTGGAAATATAAAATACAAAAAAAATAAAAAAACGAAACAGTAAATATTAAAAACTAAAAACAAGAGAATAAACTATAATTCAGAAATAGTCGACAGAAATAAAGATAACATAAAACAGAAATAGCACCGATAGTTATTGTATAATGTCACAACTTTGTCCTGTTTTTTGCTATAAAATAAACTTTGCCACAAATTAATTCGTTTATGGCGAGAAATTGTAAACTAAACTGTAAATAAAAAGTTTAGAAATAAAGTAATTATATAACTTAAAAAATAGTGGAAACACAAAAAATGAATGTTCAGATGAAAACCATATATATATATATATAGCTATTGATGAACGTATGAACGTGATAATATTTGAGGAGTGAAAGATTGAAATAAGATGAGACATAGAGTTGTAACGAATAGTAAAAATTTAAACTGAAAAAAGCTAAAAATATATTCGCATTGTAAACTTATTTTTCCACACTAATGAACGTCGGAATAAAAATTTAAATATAGCTGACTGAAGAAAGATGAAAAATAATAAAGTTATTTGGCGACAGTCAACATGATTAAATGAAAGAAGACAAAACTGTACTAATTTAGATATTCACCGTGGAAAAAGATCAACTTGGAGACGAAGCTTGAAAAATGTGAAATAAAGTTGTACATATTAAAGGTAGTCTAAACTAGTAATTTCCTTTAGATGATAAATAAAATTGGAATGAAAAATTAAGAACATCTGACTCAAACCAAGACTCGATTCCGCGAGATTTCGGGTTTTATATGAAATTCAAAATACAGCAGGATAACAAAATTAAATTTATTTTTAAAAAATATATAAATGAACGGAAATGAAGCAATAAAAAATCTCATAAAAAATAAATGTAACGATTTTAGATGCAAATAGTAAAAATATGGCAATAAATAAACATTGAGTAAGATGAATAATCAAAATAATGGTAAGTACAGAAAAATAAAGTTGTCCCCTTAATAATTTACTGTAAGTTTCGCTATGTGTGAATTTTGATATTCCATCGATTCCTGTTAGCCCGACTGGCCCTTCACGCACCCTGGCCTTACCTTTATCAGAACGCCGTTTCCCCAATTAATGCCAGACTAGGCATGGGTTGTAATGGTTAAGGACAGCTACAGGGTGCAATGTTTAAGCACAGGCAAGAGTTGTATCATAGATCCTTGGGACCTGAGAAAATGCTGCACAATCTATTAGGATATGGCGAAAATTGCCTTCAACTATAGGATTCTCGCTGGTCTTGGATGCATTGCAATATTTGGGGGCAGAGTGCCCCATGGGGGGATGATGAGGTATTAGCCTTGCCTAAAGTACTAAAAATTGATTACTGGTTGCCTCAATTTGAGATAAATTGACGTGTTTTTGTGGACATTTAGCTACACCACCCCCGCAAATTTTCAACTTTACCCCTAGCTGAAAATGTGATCTTGGCATACATTTAACAGAGCCCCGACGTCTGGGGGGGGGGGGAAGCGATGGGCGATCGGACGACTTTTTGAAGCCGGGGGTCACTAATTCCCCAAAATTATGGTGGAGGGGTCTCTGAACGAAAATTGACCTATTTGACAATTTTTTGTTCGAAGATTAACATTTTTCGTCAAAAAATGTACATTTTTCAGTATTTTTCCCACTAAAAGTACCTAGTCATAGGAGAAAATCTTGGGGGATCGCCCAATGGCTAGCCATATGGGCGACGATTTCTGGGAGGGGTTCCTATAGCTTTCTCCCCAATTACATGTATGTACCTACGGTTGGGGGGTGTGTGGAAAAGTTGTCCTCTCCTCAACTATGATGTTTATGAGACGGGCTATGTATGAGTCTCTGGGTACAGGGAATCCTTCTTTATATTGAACTGAAAAGTTCAACCGGAGTTTTCCTTTTTCCATTAGTCGGGGTAAAGAGGTACGTTGTATGATGTTGAATTATTTTTATTTTTTAGGATAACGCCTTATGCATAACCAGAATCCCGGATCCCGACGGCGTCGATCCGAGTCGATTCGTTTGGTGGAATTTGCCGCCGATTTACGATCATTTGTCTGGTCGCCAAGCTCTGAAACAATTGAGCGTCGACAAATTATTGTTCACGAAAAAGAAACCCGGAATTTTAGCTCGTCGCAAACGCCGTCTACCGAACGGATCGAAATTATCGACGCTCGACTTTTCGACGACCAAAAATCCGAATCGATCGCCTCAACAACGTCGTTCGATGTGCCCGAGCGGCAATTCATTCCACGACGCTTCGATACCGGACGTTTTTCGCGATTTAGAATTCGACGGTCGGCAAACTATAGGTCAAGCGGCAGATTTTTGGTTCGACGCGGCTCGCGACGCCGCGTCCGACGAATGTATGATCGCTCGGGGTCGAATTATATGTAAAATTCGTTCTTTACACCAAGGCCAAGAGTTGTTCGCCGACGACGAAGACGTGCCGTTTTGTTGGTGGTGCGGCGACAAAGAACGGAAAACGTTACGGTGGTGCCGCGGCGTTTTTAGTAGCGAGGTTTCGCGTTATATTTGCGGATATTGCTATCATTTCAATTACGTAAGTGAATTTATACCTGTAATTGGGGCGGGAGTTGGTTTACAACTTGGTCGAAGCCTACACCAAAATGTCCGAGCCCCCTCCCCCCAACTTGGTCGACCCTACACCAAACCCCCCAAACTCGGATGAATTGGGGGAAAAAGTACCTTTTTTTTGTGGAAATTTTCGAAATTTTTTCGACTTTTTTTGAAATTTTTTATCCCCCCCCCCCTCCCCACCATACCTGGACAATAGATTTGACTGGATGTAACTCAGTACTAGATGAGATGACTTTGGTATCAGATGACTCGATTTTTAGCACTAGACTATGTTTTGTATGTGAACCAATTTTAACTGTGAAAACATGGTCGAGGATTTACATACATAGATCATCAACTATCAACCACTAAAAACTAGATAATCAAGCAATTATGAATCAAGCCAACCAACTTATCATGGAACCAAACAGCCAGAAAGAAAATCGATGAACCAGCTAACCACTAACCTGGTAGTCAACCAATCAATCAGTCAACCAACTGTTGAATGAGGAAATCAGCTATGGGAATCAAGTAACCAACCACGAAATCAACCAACTAATCAAGGAATCAACGAAGCAATCCACAAGGAAATCAACCAGCCAAACAAAGGATCAACCTACAATTTATGGAATCAATTAATCAGGAAATCAGCCAAAAAATTAGGGAATCAATGAACTGATTAACCTAGAAATCAATCAATCATCTAATCCAACCAGAGATTCATTCCACAAACCAGGAAAGCAACCAAACAATCAGGGAATCAACCAACCAACGAGCGGGTGGGGATGGGAATCAATCAATCAAAGAATCAACCAGTCAAACAGAGAATCGAACAGGCAATCAGGAAATCAACTCACCAATCGTGGAATCAAATTACCAGGAAATCAACCAATGGATCTGGAAATCTACTAATGATCCAATCCAACCAGAGAATCAACCATCTAATCGGAAATCATCCAACCAATCAAGAAATCGATCAATCGATCAGGGAGTCAACTGAACAATAGACGAATTAATGAATGTGATGCGCCGAAAAATTTACCAAAATGCACTTTTTCAAGTTCTAAGACTTTTCCAGATTTCCTAGGCATAATTTTTTCTGGCTCTACAGGCTTATTCACTGGGTACGCTGGCATGTCTTAAAAAGTGTGTAGACTTTGAAATAAACTTGTAAATCAACTTTGATAGCATTTTGTGTATTTTCTACAAGATAAATCTACTATGCATCTGGTTCCTAATCCTGTTTGGCATGCCAACTACCAAAACGATTGGGAACCAACCAACTTTTTGAGCTAACTGGTACCAGATGAACCGACAGGGTTTGTCCAAGTATGCCTCCACCGAATTTTGGAAATTTTGGGATCCCATCCCAAAATCTTGATCCCCCTCCCCGCCCACTGGTCGGACCTGTTACAGGTATGAGTGAATCTGAGCTCACGCCAAATAAATCTCATGGTTGACTTCACAAAAATTTCACAAAAAAACGTCGATTTTTTTGGAAATTTGCATAAAATTGACTTTTTGTAAACTGATCGGAATAAACTTTCGAAACTTTGATAAACTTGAAATTCTTTGGACATTTCCATTATGCAACTGAAGGTTGAACTAGAGTTCAAATTCCGTTTTTGTCGACTTTTCAAAAAACCCATATAGGTGGAAAAATGATTTCTATGTTTACCAGCCCGGAACCCAGAAATTTGAATTTTCAGGAATTTTTGGCAAACATTATAGAGTAACTTACATTCTGGCGTACATCCAATTACGCAAGTGAATTTGAGTTTACACCAAAAAGATCTTATCATCTATATTCATTAAAGCATTGGGAAAAAATTTTTGATTTCCTCGGATGTTTGAACATGCAAGGTAAAGTTGCGTTTTTACCGGGTTTTTCGAAAATTCGCAGCCATTTTGCGACTCATGACTATTTCAAATTTACTATTCTAAACTGGATTCTGGAGTATTTTGGGCGAAGGTATTTTGAGGCAGCTGTTACTATTTTTATTATGTGAGCGAATTTGGATTTACACCGAAAAACATCTTATTATTTATTTTACATACAGATGTTAGACAATATTCATTTGGAATTTTTAAAACTAGCGTAAAATAGGCTCTTTGTAAAGTGATCAAATACTTTTTCAGAAGTAATTTTTTGAATTCTTGAAATATTCGCGAAAATTTTCATGATCAATGGCTGAAGCTAAAGTGGATGATAAAGTGACTGCTATCAAATTTTGATTGATAACCGGATTATCTGCTAATTGCTAAAATATTACGGGGTAGTGTTATTTACTCTTGGCTAATTTGACTCTACACCAAAATGTTCTTATCGTAAATTGTACATGAGAATATTAGAAAAATTTTATGTACATTCTAAAAGTTTATGTGAAATCTACTTTTTTTGAACTAATCAGATACTTTTTCACCAAAAATTTTCGAAAGTTTGATGTAAAAATTTTTTACGCATTGAAGTTTGAAAGGACGATGAAATTGAATTTATTTTTGCCATTAGCTGTCAAATTTTGATTCAAGACTGAGATACTTGGAAAACTCTCATAATTTTTTTTTAGATATTTGTTCATATCAATTTTTTTCGAAAGCTGAACAGATAGTGAAAGATTTAACATTATGAAAAAAGTTCCACGCTTAATAATTAAGCTTTAATCGCCGGATAAACTCGCTCACAATTTTTTGTGTAACAGTATTGTTCGTAAAATTATAAGTTTAACTCACGTTTCAAGTACTTACTTTTTTCCAGAGACACGTCGGTTGTGTGACGAAAATGCCGATTCAACAAGAGAACGGTTTAATAAATTACGTTTGGTGGCATTTACCACGTATAATGGAGAACGCCGAACGTTCGACTACTTTTACAAAATTGCGTCAAATCGGCGTCGTTCACGATCACCCGTGGTTGTCGAAAAAACGATCCCAAAATCCGTCGCTTTTCGTTTCGACGTCGGATTTTAACGGAAAAAGTATTTTTTATCCTTTTTTATGGGCGTTTTTTTACATTCAAATTTTGTTTTTATAAAATTATTCTCATCTTCACAGAATCTGTTTTGTATTTTTTCAAAACTAATTTTTTGATTTTGAATTTCTTTTTTTCAGGTTGTGATGTAGAAAATCCCACAGGTGATCCTAACGACATATGATTTATGCTGGAGTATTTGTTCCACCGTTGTAAATACCACACTTGATTATTCCCACTTCGGTTTTTAAAAATGGCGAAACTAGAATTTCGGGCCCAACAGGGTTATCCTACTACCATAAATTTTCGACTTTGGTCTTGCAATCCACAGGCGTTCCCTAAGCCTAAGCCTAAGGAGAATGCTAAGCCGGATACTGAGATCCAAAAATCGAAAAAATTCTGTAGTAGGATAAGAAGGCTGACCCGAATTTCGAATATTTTTTCCGCGTTTCGAGATATACGTTCTTAAGACACCACCGTGTGCATTTTCTTGATTTGTACGTCAATCATGTTTATTTTTATAATTACATTATTCATTAATTTATAATTTCTTGATCTGATGATATTTTTGAACTTTTTGAATAGCTTTTGTTTTATCGTTCTGAAAATTAATTCTGTTTTTCGTCTTGTATAGAGTAAATATTGGGCCTTATGTCGGGAAATTTGGTACAAGTTTGGCAAACGATGATCGTTTCACTGACATTCGGACTTGCAAGTTCATGCGGAAAAATGTAGGAAATGTAATGAATTCGATGAAGTCAGTAACTCTGAAAACGTCGTGCCACAGGTTTTTAGGTTTGTCTGTTTTTTTAGAAAATGCTTCCAAATAGAAAAGTGACACAAATCAGTATTGTCAAAATCGTAGAGATCCTTCCGTAAAACTTTTTCACTCGTGAAATTGTTGATAAAATCAGATGCTGTCAAATTTTCAGTCCTATATGATACATTGTTTATCAGAAAATCTGATATACTACTCGCTTTCCACTTTATTCAGAAGCATTTCAAGAAAAACGGATTATCATTACAAGAAATCAAATGTTGAAGACGTTATTTTTCTTATTCATGTATAACAATAATATACAGACCATCTCGTCGGGATGGAACACAGTCTCAACGACGTTGAAGTAACTGGGTCCACAATTATATGTGTTACTATGGCAGAAATGTTTGATTCTGCTTTTGTTGAACTTCTAATGTCTTTGCGTTCTTAAAACGACGAATCTGCTTTTCCTTTTTTTACTCTAGATACACGACATTTTTTGTCTTCCAAGTGCTTGATTTGGACTGCACACTCGCTCTTCTAGAGAAATCGTTGTTGAAAAATTTTTCAAGTTTCTTCTTGCTGACTATAAATTCGGTTCGAATTTGAAAATTGGCCTCCAAAATTTACCATTGCTCATTTTCAACGATTTGTCATGAATTTGCGGTTTCACCACGTCTTCTGAAATGGTGGTCGCTTCGGCCATGTGAAATCTGGCTCTTTTGGCTTGATCTTGTAAAATTCTGTACACGCAATGGTAATCGTGGCTCCTGGAAACCGCCTCTTCGAAAAATTTTGCCGGCTACTAATTCGTGGACCACGTGCCACAATCGGACCACATCTCGGGCTTTAATTTGACCGCCGATGGATAAAGTCATGAAAAACATTGTCGTCGCCCGAAGCTTTGTAGATTTTCCACGGTGCAGTATGTTTCAACCACCATTTGCATACGCCGTCCATCTGTTGCCCAATTCCGTTCGATAAGATATAAGGATCAGGACCATGCCACCAGCTGTCTCCTTGATCCTACTGATGCCCAATTCTTCGTTGCGAACTATGTAAATTTATTATCACATCGTATTTCGTGTATAAATAGTTGGGCCTTTAGCCAACTATTCATTTGTCCCATTTCGCCTTCTTTCCGTCTCTACCGTCCATTGGTTATAAATTATGCAAATCGGCCAGTGCAACGGATACGTCCACAACCTGGTACGTGTTGGCCTCCAGTAGAGGATAAACCTATGATCCAGACAACATAGATAACGTTCGAAGTCTGATGGCCTTGATGATCACTCCATCATTGCAGCTATGCTGAGTGCAAGGGACAGAATCTTGAACTGCCGGAAAAATGAAATCAAATTTTTCGCCGAAGCAGTGCCATGACAAGCCGAATCCACCAAAACTTCTGTAACCTTTTGAGTTGCCTGATTCTTCCTTCATTGAGTGGGTTTTCGCCAAAAAATGGGAATACATTCCTGTAACAAATAGTAGTAAATAAAAGTTACTAAAGTCTCACAATGACCAGCTTCTTGTGCTCCCGATTCACATATGGTAATCTCAAACTCAAATAACTGTAGCTACTCATTTATTATGGTTTATAATTGGAAAAAAGATCGAATGGACTATTAAAATAATTTGAAATAATCAGCCAAAAAAAGGGATAATTGTTACTCAGGAAACATGATTGGTATACCATACCATTTCTGCAGTAAGCCAACCATATTCAAGTGGGAGCACACACAGTTCATGGACTAGAATTCTGAAAAGGCAGCCAAACACTGTAAATAAGCAAATAGGCTTACCTATAATCAATGAATCACAAAATATATCTATGAAACCCCAGTTTTTTTGGATCAAGAAATTCATTCATTCTCTATTATTCCTGAGATGCACACGTGACATCAGCATTCGATTAAATCGACGTTGAAATATCACCTTAAAGGTGTGAATTACAAGTTGAAAAATGGCAAATTTCATACTTTATTTTTTTTCCAACCAATGTTTTTCAATTTTTTCGTGGATATACTCATCACAACCATACATGCACGTGGGGGGGGGGGGTTGGGGGGTTTTGACCTCCAGCAGATTTTTATTGACCCCCAGCAGATTCTTGCTGACCCCCAGCAGATTCGAGCTCCCCAACAATGGTTGGGAAGAATGAGCAAGAGAGTAGAGAAAGTCGTCATGAAAATGGAAATGATGCTGTAGGTTGACAATTTTTCCAAACAAATCATACTTGATTCCAAAAAAGTAGCATGCAAACTTTAAAAAGTGCTGTCTAAGCAAATAATTTCACTCATCTGACTAATATAGGTTGAATATAGGCTGCTTGGATGTTAGAAGATTTTCTGAGACCTTTTTTTCGTTGTCAAGAACGAAAAAATTTCTTTGTATTCCACCCCCTGTCCTGGCTGACCCCCAGCAGAATCTCTATGCTGTGCATGTATGATCACAACTGGCGGAAAATTTTAATATCAATTAATATCTAAATATGAATATACTTGTAATGACGACAAATTTCAAAAAAAAAATTTGATCCCAATCAAAAATATTGATCCAGATCAAAATCTGAATATGTGGCGTGAATATACTCATCACGAAGAAAAAAATCGAAAAACTTATCTATAGTCTGTTTTTTTCAAAATGCTTGTAATGCAAAAATGCTGAAAGTAAGTACGCATGCAGAATTTTGTTCCAAGATAATATCGTTGTTGACTGTATGTTTGGAATCGATTAACCGGCAGCGGTAAACTGTGACTAAACTCGATAACTCTTTTGAAAATAATTTCCATCCAGTGAGAGAGATGTCAAAAAAGGCTAAAAAATATTAACTCTGCGCAGAAAAAGCTCAGCAAATTACCAGCGCTGAGGCGCGATGCACCGGATTTTGAGATTTCAAATTCCAAAAGCACACCAATTGTATCACGATCTTAACTCCCACATTTTTTTCATCAAATGAGAACCATGTTCTAAATTTTTTCTTTCATTTCCAACTCTTTTCCTAACTATAGTCTGTTTTTTATAAAATGCCACTAAAATGAAAAATCACACAAATATTTGGTGACTTATAAATCGCCTACATGAAGCTTTTCCAATAAAATTTTTCACTGAAAAAATTTCTAAGCCCCAGTTAAGCGTCGTCACAATTTTGATTCCATATGACACACGGCTTGGCGGAAAATGCTGAAAATATAAAATAGTACTTGCTTTCCGGATTCATTATTTGGAGGCATTTTTTAAAAAACAGACTATAAGCCTTTAATCCCATCAAATTTCCATTGCCATTTTTTTTACTGTAATACAGTATAGTGTGCGCACGCGCGGTAATTGAATGAACAATGTAGACTTTATTTCAACTTTTTTCGGTTACAAGCATTTGAAAAAAAACAGACTATAGGTGTAAAAACAGGGAAAAAATTTGATCCGGATCAAAAACGTTGATCTCAATCGAAGTCTGAATATGTGGCGTGAAAATACTCATCACGCCGAAAAAATTCGAAAAAAATTGATCTAGATCAAAAATTTTGATCCGGATCAAAAAAGTTGATCCATATCAAAAATTAATACATTAGAACCCGATCCGTCAGGAATCTGGGTTTTAAGCGTATTTTCCACGGATCCGGATCACTGGACTGATCCGCTGTGATCCGGGTTTTAGGCACCTAAAAACATGATTCCAGGAGAAAAAACACCGATCCTCCGACCCATGGTGATCCGGGTTTTAGGTACCCGATCCGGATCCGTAGACCCGATCCGGGTTTTAGTGCAACCCCTTCTGAAGTGCTATATAAGTTTAGTACAGAGTTTGTAACATTCAATACAAATATGTCCTCAATGAATACCTAGATAATGCAATAAAATTATAATTTATTAAGCAGATTTCCATGGTTTAGAGAAAAAAGTGCACCTTACTTCAGTCTTTGCATTACTTTTTTAGTCGAAACCAAAGTTTTGGAATATATTTGCTTGACGATACATGTGTGGAAAATGTGGAATCTCTGGACTATCAATCCTTCATTTTTTTGATTAGTAATTGACTTAGGAGTCACAAAACAATGATCACTGCTCAGCCGATGTTGTAAAGCTAAGATCCGTCAAGGAAAAAAATTTATTCACCAATAAAACAATGCAATGAGTACGAATTCAAATAAAACAGATGATTACATAAACAATTCATAAATTTCATAAATTAATTCGCAATACGAAGTTTTATGAGGGCACAGCATTATGAAAATAGTGGTTAACAAAAATAGATCAGACAACACGTTTTTCATGGGCAAAAAAACAGGGAATGCACTTCAACATTCATGCACTGGGTATTTCAACGGATACCTCGAGTGGCCAAATTTTTAAATTTTGAATGATTTGGATGTCACGGATCATCGCCAGTGGTGACGAAACATGTATAATTTCGTATTATATTTCGTTTTCTTTGTATTATATTTATATTCCAAAAAATCGTTTCTCATAATTTTTCAAACCAAAATTTTCAATCAAAATCAAAAATTTTTATTGTGTGTGATATTATTTTCAAAACGTAGATTTGAATGTATGAAGAAGTATTCCTGAATTTGTTCACATTTCCCCGCCCAAAAATATCGGTTTAGAATTTAAGCTAGGTCCCCAGGGTTTTCCAAAATTTTCAATCTTAATTTTCCGTTTTTTTCAAAACTCGACAACAAAATGTGACTAATGCCCCCTTTATTTTCATTCTTTTTCTTATTTCCCTTTCTTATTTTCTGTCCAAGTCAGGGGCTCCCAGCAGCCCATAGGGTGGCCGGCTTTTGGGGTCACCACGTAGTGGTGATGAGTCCTGGGGAGTCACCATGGCCTAAGTATTTGGCATCTGGTGATTCTCCTGAAGTTCCTTATTTATCTGTTCTTGTGACATCCCCTCTGAGCCTGATTCCCCATTGTTCATCCTCCTTCCTCCTTGTCCTCTACCTCCTTCATCCTTATTTTTCCCTCCTTCCTTTTCTGCCTCAGTCCCATTTTGTTTCCCCCAGAGGGGGGTGGTGTAGTATACCATTCATTTAGCTAAACCGGTACTATTCATTTTATATTTATTAATCACAGTAAACTCATGAATATAAAATGCACATTCACAATAAAATCGTTCTTGCACATTTTCGTTCTTTTTGTTTTGATTATTTTTGCATAACTTTGAGTCTTAGTTTTGGGCCATAAAAGCGAAAGTTTTGTTGTTAGTTGGTTGTTAAATTAAGGAGAAAATTGATGACATGCTACCTCCCCCATGTTTGCAAGTTATCTTTTCGATTATTGATTTGCTAAGTCAGTACCCAAGGCCTTGTCAATAAAGTAAAAACTCGTTTCCCCCACCACCCTCTCCTCTACCTTCTGCCAATCTTTCACTTCACAAAAGTACATTTCAATAACAATTCGATGTGTTTCATTCTTGGTTTTTTCATAATTTAATAAATCAATGTATGTTTTTATCCGTCACAAAAAATCTTTGGTATTCCCCTCTTGGTTTTTTGAGATCATGTAACTCCCTCATAAGCATGGGAGTGTCCATTTTTGGGGCATCATTGTTATCACATTGGCTTTCCCTTCTTTTTAAGTTCCATTTTTATCCACATAAGTTGATGTTTCAAAATCACAGCAGCCCTAGAGTACTTCAATTTTAAATTCCTCTGAGTTTTTAAACTTAAATGTGCCTTCCAAACATGCAAGGAAATTGAGAATCTCTGCTGCTTCCATTTTGTCCGATATTTCTTTATTCTTTATGTGACTTAGGATAATTTTTATTCATTTCTCCCGGTTCTCTTGGTATCAAAAATATTCCAATTGACTTGGGGGCAAGTGTTGGAATATTTTCAGAATTTCTCTTGGGTTATGCTATGATGTTGATGGTATTTCCTCATTCAAATTTCTTTGCTGGTCGTTTTTCGCCTTGACTGCATGATTCTCAAACCAATTAAATTTCATACCAAAACTTTGATCTGAATGGTCTCTCACTGATTCAGATGGAAGTATGTCAGAGGGTCAATTCCTCTGACCTTTGGTCCTCTAATTACTACATTTTTATTCTCTAGAGTTTCTTTGTTGTTAAAGCGTCTCCAATTACTATTAAGTAAACAAACCAATAAAA
Source organism: Romanomermis culicivorax (assembly GCA_963922205.1). Lineage (NCBI taxonomy): Eukaryota > Metazoa > Nematoda > Enoplea > Mermithida > Mermithidae > Romanomermis > Romanomermis culicivorax. Next base: position 6,432 of record CAWUHX010000154.1, on the reverse strand, counting down.
CGGTTTTGTCACACATTTTTGGCCCCAAAACAAAGAAATGGATAGCGCGAATTTGCATATAACATGCAACATTGATGTTAGGCACGCCGTCTTGCAGATTTTTCATTATCGTTATTTGGTCGTTTTCGTGAGTGGTGGCCAAGAAAAAGAGCGCCAACATGGACGTCATTATTAATTATTATTGCTATCTTTCATTTATACAACGCATTTGTGTTGCGAGCAGGAGCCAAGCATGGCCAGAGGAATTCCAACAATCCTCTTCGTTGAGAAGTTAGTGAGTGTGTTGGAGACAGGTAGACCTGTCTCAGTTTTCGTTTGAGGAAGTTCAGTTTCAGTCCCCTAGAGGGCAAGGCCGCTTGGGCCGCGTATTTAAGTATCCAAGAACCCCTGTGGCTCTTTGCGCAGGGGCCAATAAAGGAATTCATGTGCCAGTGGCTAGTTCACCATTTGTATTCTGTATTTGGCGTTGGCGTCTAACATTTGTCCTCTGTTCCATTCTGGTTCTATTACCTCTAAATCTCTTCGTACAGCCAGTTTCAGCTAGGTACTGTAGGGTCAGAGTTAGCACCGGGTTAGTGTCAGGGGCCGCACCTCATTCGATCTCCCACGAACCGCAGCCAGGTAGCCGAGGGTATACACCAGCTTACATTACAACATTGGTGACTTGTGCAGCTTCGAAGGTGAATTATGAAGAATGTGTCAAAGCTGAAATTAACCGTCCAGGAACAGCCAGGAAGACGACCGAAACTGAGTTTATTGCAGCCCGAATTGGCAAAAGAAGACAATGCCGAAGGAATAGCAAACATGGAAGAGACAATTGAACAAGTGGCAAAGAAATTTGCGAATTTACTGGACGATAGCGATCGAGATCAAACTATGGACCCAGATACACAAGAGTATGTAGATCAGAGGGCACAAACGTCCTCCCGTTCATCATCATCATTCAAAAAATTGGTATCGCACCAGAAGCAAGCTTGGTATCAATCTACAATCCAAGACTAACACCAAGAATACCAAAAATTGATGCAAAGACAGACATCAAAATGAAAACGAGGAATGAAACGGAAAGGGTAAGAAATGGGAACATTCAGGATGTAGCTACTCTAGCCATCCTGGAATCAATGCAAAGAGCTGTCGACAAATCGACCAATGCGGTGAATGTAGAAAGAACAAAGGCAGCACTACGGCTCCTCACCATTTCTACTATGTGTGGTAAAAATTTTATAGTAGATCTGAAATTTTGGGATAAGGAGCACTTTCACAAGATTTATGGGACGATTTTCCAGCAAGATAACATCATTGTCCGATTTCACATTCGGGAGGATATAACGCTCGTCTTGACCAAATTCGGGTATTTGGATCAGGAGAAAGAATTAGCACGAAAACAGCGTGATAATATAGACTATATTTTATCATGCTGTGTCTAAGACCTCGAAATCGAGTTAGCCGAAATGAAAGACAAACCCAAAACGCAAATGGTTGGAATAAGCCCCGAGGCTTTACACTTGAAAGCCCTAATGACAGAGGTACTATTTGTGTGGGCAGATGCATTTAAATTTCTTGGGGACAACTTAACTCCTTGGAATTTAGACAATTGATGGATGCGGATCAATTGAATATGGAAGCCCTTGGGTATGCAACGCTTGATGCACGCGGTTCACTTTTGTTTCCTAGCCTTGCTCAAATACAGGTTTGCCACGGATATTCAAAACTGTTTACAGTTATACGATGGAGCCAGAGTTAGTGGCAGATCTGGCCGGAAGATTTGGAGAAACTTTCCAGGATAAATATACCAACCAACAATGGAAAGGGGTGTACGAGATCGAGGAAATAACAGACAACATCAACACATTGTACTTCATGATGGGGGAGAGGCCATTAGGACCTACAAGTTGGCTGAAGAGCAGGATCCTGGAACTTTTTATTGCCTGCCCCATTTTTCTAATACTAATATCCAACCTCAACCTGTGCCTCATGGCTGGTATCCTTGGATAGAGAGAAAAGTGAAAGCACAAAAGAAGAAGAAAAGTACCGATGAGGACGACGAGCCTACGAACGATTGGTATATGGGGGATATTTTGGCGGCACAAAAATTTGGACGGCCAATAGAACCAAAGGAAATCGAAATGAAACAAGGAGAGTGGCCCAAAGGGGTCTTGCAATTTACGAATAACATTCGGGAACAGGTGTCACACCTGAGAGACCACTATCATGGTAAGATCAATCGATCAATCAGGCTGATAGTGAAGGAACTTTATGAGAAAAACGTAAATCCCATAGTCTATTTCTTGTGGCCTCATTCGGCACAAGAGTGGAAATCGTGGGTACCAGGATTCACCTCAGGAATGTGGTCTTCTGTTTGGGGAAATGAACACGAAAGAATCGAATTCATGAAATGGTTGGGCCAGGATAAATTGAATCACTCCATTCAGCCATTTTCCCTGCTTCATTTCGATTTCTTTGGGTTCTATCGGCCGTCCGAATTGCCGTGCGACCAAAATGTCTTCCAAATCCCAGTCATTGATAGGCCCTTCTTCTGAATCTTCTGTATCTTTCCTTTTTCTCGGCACTTTTACTTTTCTTTCCACCCACGGGTACCAACCGCGGGGTACTGGTTGTGGTTCAATATCGCTATTCGAAAAATGAGGGGGACAATAAAAGTTTCCTGACGCCTGTTCTTCCGATAATTTGTAGGAGGCGATCGCTTCTCCACGCATCATAAAATATAACGCGTTAATATTGTCCGTCATTTCTTCCACTCCATGCGCGCCCTTCCATTGTTGATCTGTGTATTTATCTTCAAATGTTTCCCGAAATCTTCGTGCTAAGTCGGCAACCAATTCGGGTTCCATTGTATCATGCGGATATAATTGGAAACAATTTTGTATATCGGTGGCAAATCCGTAACGAAGCAATCCTAAAAAACATAGAAGGGATCAGCGCGCGTCGAGCGTCGCGTATCGCAAAACTTCCATATTAAGTTTATCCGCTTCCATAAGTTGCCGAAATTCCAAGGAGCTCAATTGCCCCACGAGATTTTGAAAGCATCAGCCCACAGGAATAATACTTCCGTCATAAGAGCTTTTAAGCTCGGGGCTTCGGGGCTAATTCTGATCATTCGTGTCTTTGGTTTATCTTTCATTTCTGCCAGTACGATTTCCAAATCGCAAACGCAACAGGATAGAATGTAATCGATATTATCATGCCTCTTTCGAGCTAACTCTCTCTCCTGATCTAAATAACCGAATTTAGTCAGGACTAGGGTGATATCTTCGCGAATATGGAAACCAACGATAATATTTTCTTGACGAAAAATTGTCCCGTATATTTTGTGAAAATGCTCCTTATCCCAAAATTTCAAGTCTACTATGAAATTTTTTCCGCACATAGTAGAGATTGTTAGGAGCCTTAATGCGTCGCTGGGTTTCAAACCCAGTGTTTTCGATTTTCTTCCGCTTTCTGTATCCAATGCAATAACTACGCGTTCTCTGAATTTGGATTGATTTACCGCATTGTTAAACGCTTTTATATTTTCGGGCGCAAGAAACATGGGTTCTTCGATGGCCGTGTGTGGCCCACCAAACAACGATGTAAAATAATTGAAAATATCTGTCGACCGCACCAATCTCCGAACATTATAATCTTAAAATTTTCACACAATTTTTTACCTACTCTTTTTTGATAATAATTTCGAAACAAAAATGACTCAAATGCTCAAGAATAGATTTGGACATAGGGGAGTTGATCAGGCTCTCAAACACCCAAAATCCTTGGCATATAAATTGCCACGCGGTCAATTTAGAGTCCCGTTTCGAATAAAGTTTTTACTACATATTTTACCTTTTTAAAACTTACTACTAATTTGGAAATTGGTGTTATCTCGGCTGTCTTGTGGCTGCCCGAAACTATTATCCACTTCGACGATACTGGACGTAGCCATAGCCCCTTCGAATTTGAATTCCACGAATTCTCCAATCGACGAAAATAATCAATATACTAATATTTTGCAAATTAAATCTAAAAAACAGCTCCATAACACCTCGAATTTATGGGATTTAACTCTAGGAGGATTTTCTCGGGACTTATAAACATTTTGATTTTTTCACGCCAAGCGCATGAAAAAATATAATTTTACCCATTAGATAAATTTTTCCGGCATCGTAATTTTTGATAAATGCCTAAAACTGCCATAAAATTGCCAAAAATAAGTCTGAACGATTAAAAAATTTAAAGGGAAAAAGGGAAAAAATGGGAGAAAATACAATACATAGAACATTAAAAAGACACATAAAACAAAATTCGAACACAACGCACAAATAAAACGATAAAAATAAATTATGAGCTACAGTTAAAATCGGGTGTCCGCGTAACAAAAGGTATTACGCAATTAATGGAAACTATCTGTACTCGCGAATCTGGTTTCCCAGTGCGGTGTATTTTTATGACATTTTTGTCTAAATTTAGCGTTTTTATCACTTCATAGGGGCCGTCATTGGTTGTGTCGGCTTTCCCTTTTATGATTCCTTTTTGGTAGAGCACAAGTTCACCAATTTGGAATGTTTTCTCGCGAGCCTTCTTGTCGTACTGTAATTTTTGTTTGGTTGCCGCTTTTTTGTGATTTTCGTTTATAAATTTATACGTGTTACGGAGATGTTCCGTTAACATGTATTTATAGGTATCGTAATTATTTTGCACAATTATTGGTCTCCTAATATCGTTGTCTAACTGAAATCTCGCCTCATGACCGTACAACAAACTATGAGGGGAGCTTTTTGTGGTTTTATGGGGCGTAATCCGATAAGCAAATAAAATTTGCTCCAGATAATGAGGCCAATCATCTGGGCTGGTTATCGCCACCCTCCTAATTTGTTCAGTTAGGGTTCGATTAAATCTTTCCACCATACCATTGCATTGCGGGTGGTATGGTGTCGTATTTATCTTCTTTATTTTCAAAAGATCGCAAACGTCCCGCATTTATTGAGACATATATGCTGAGCCCTGGTCACTCAGCAAATGTTTCGGCATCCCGTGGGTATAAATAACTTTCTCCATAAATGCTTTGACTATAGTGTCCGCTTTCTGGTCCAGGATACATTTGGCTTCAACCCATTTCGCAAAATAATCCATAAATACAATGACATATGGTCTTTTTTCCCGTAGAGGCGAAATGCTGACCACATCAGTAGCTACTATTTCCCAAGGGTAAGAAACGGGTATGGGATTAAGTGGTTGAATCGGGTTTGATATGGGGCGACATAATTGACATACGAGGCAGGATTTTATCCACTTGATAATATCATCCTCCATATTCGACCACCAAAATTTATTTCCGATTGGGGCGATAATTCTGTCTATTCCTTGATGTCCCATTAGGGTATCGCCGTGATATTGATGTAAAACGAGGTGTCTAAGCTTCGAGGGGATTACTAATTGATTTTTTCCGTGGATATTTTCTAGGTATAATACTTCGTTTTCTAAGTGAAAACTGTTGAAGTATTTTTTGGAACTATTTTCGCCAATATTCCGAAAAATATCCACCAATTTCGAGTCTGGTCGCTGTTGTGTCTTAATCAATTCCAGAGAAAATAATTGGGACTCCTCCTTATAAACGAAAATAATTGGAATCCTACTTATAAACGAAACGAATAAAGGGATAAAATTGCGTAGCAATGAGTTGATAGCAAAATCCAAGACGAAATTCGTGAGGCCAGAATTCGACGAGAAAATACATCAACTTCAGACAGAACCTCAAATTCAACAGCAGAGTGAACCAGAATTCATCAAAATCGTGACGCAACTAGTGAAAGAATTGAGTATCAATCGAGAAGGGCAACAGCAACTTATGAATGTCTTACTCAAACATAGGCATGCATTCAGTATGAAAAATGACCCTTTGACGATGACCCACGAGGCACAGCATAGAATCGATACAGGAGACGCATTACCCGTTCAAAAGCACTATTGGAGAGCCCCCATCATGCAAAGAGATATTATTCGTGAACATGTAAAAGATATGATGGAAAAAGGTGTCATTGAGCCCTCTAGAAGCCCTTGGGCTGCACCATTGTTTTAGTGGGCAAGAAAGATGGTACTTGGAGACCAGTAGTCGATTATAGGGGAATCAATCAAGTAACGAAGGACGATAAATTTCCCATACCACAAATTGACGACTATTTAGATGCGTTAGGAGGGTGCACAATATTTTTCGACTTTGGATTTAAAGTCTGGGTACTGGCAGGTGCCAATGCATTCAGAATCAAAAGAAAAGACAGCATTTATATGCCAAGACGGTCTTTTCCAGTTCAAAGTAATGCAATTTGGTTTAAAAAATGCTCCCGCAGAATTCCAGCGTCTCATGGAGCGAATTCTGTATCCATATGTATGGAAAATATGTTTAGTATATATCGACGACGTTATAATTTTTTCCAAAAC